>OY728143.1:1470662070-1470669570 GCA_963277665.1 Viscum album
TTTTTTATATAAAAATGAATATACTTTAATTTTATTATTTTTATTTTGTAAATAGTTTTTAAAGAACAAAGTGTATTTTTTGTTAATATTCAACTAAGAAATATATTTTGATGAATTAATGGATTTTCTAATTAAATAATATTTTAATAAAATAATAATAATATTATTAATATCAAATTAGTTTTTATTAAATATAAATGATCATATAATATTTTGAATGCAATTTTAATTTTTATTATGGTTTGAAAGCTGTTTTTGTCCAAACCAATTATTTTTCGATAAATGTCGGTTTTTATATTAAAAGTGAAGATTCATATATTTAGAAATTTATTTAGATAAAATGAATATTAATTTTGGAATCAGGATGTTGGAATTATCTGATGGTGAAGTTTTCATAATTTTCTGAGACAGTCAAATTTTTGGATAAAAATTAATTACCGTTTAAATATATAATGTGTTTTACGACATCATAATGACCCAATAGTGAAATAATACATTAATCTAAAGGATATGTTCATTCAATATATAGTTTATCCTTAAAATAATGTAATTTTAGATTTTTTTACTAATTTTTTGATGCCTTATTTGACCCTCTGTGACTTATAAAACATTTAATGTTTTTAAATTGTTTTCCATGAGAGTGTGACTCACCTCCACATAAGAATCACTGTTATTTTAAGAAGTTAGGCCATTTACCTAATAAAATATTTTTTCCACTCCCTTTTGGAAAAATACTTGGGCAAAATCCAGGGTCTGGTTTGTGGTTTTTATTAGTTTAATGTGAGGTGTCCCAAACCTAAATAATAAAGAATTCCTTCTCTTTTCCTATATAAACTAACCCAAACACCAACTTCCTCTTCACTCTATGCCTTTTTAGTTCTTCCAAACTCTATCATCATCTATCTAGAATCCTCCCATGGTTCCCCAATCCTTCATGAAGCCTCTCTCATGCCTCTCCCAAGCCTTTGGAAGAACACTTCCAATTAAGGGGTTTCCTCTTTTCTCATTTTTGTCTCAATTTTATTAAGTTGTTATACCATTTTAATTTCAATTAAAAATGTTGGGGTATGATTTCGCACCTCCTCCATACTTCCCTATTAATTTGAAATTATGAGAGACCCCTTTCACATTCCTTTAATTCCTCCCATGTACACATGTTACCAAGCCAAAATTCCATAAGGAATCTCTCTCTCCTCGTTTTAAATCAAGAAATTCCATTGTATAATGAATCTAAATTCCAATACATATTTTGGTACAAGTTTCTACATTAACCCCTTACTTTCCATTTCATGTGAATATTATGATGCTACCCTTCCTCTCTCATCAACCATTTTTACGAATTTTTATGTCACGCCATTATGCTGCCGAAATTGCACCACGATTTTACAAGTCAAAATCATTGTGTAGTGAATACAATACCCATGTCTCTATCAATGGTATTCAAATTTATGCACATATACATATTGAATGGTACTTTAATTTTTTAATTCCACATTTCTTAATCATCTAATAACTTATGATGTTGAATGATTCCGTGTTATATGATCCATGTGGCACACATATGCCTAAAATGAAATGTTTAAGAAGGTTGTTCCCTGATAGATCTCCAATGCATTGTGTAAAGTATAGTATCATGATACTTCATGTGAAATGAGTGCTAACTCATTCTAATTCATGTGCAATGAGGGTTTACTCATGATTCATATGCGACAGGGGTTTACTCATGCTCCATGTGCAACGAGCATTGGCTAATGCTAATTCCATGTTAAGTGTTGTTGTCAAATTTCCATGTTATGATTATCATGTTTTATCAAGCCTCTAGGTTCATGTTTCTCTTGTACTCCACTGCTATTCCTATATTCAAACATTTATTTTATTCCTAATGTAATTTCATGTTTATTCCCTTACTGAGCTTTATAGCACACCCTTTTTCTTATTCATGTCCTCAGGTTATCCTATGAAATGATAAGTATGAGGGAATTTAGTGGTCATGTAAAGGAAGTTTTCAATAAGATGTTGCATTCTATGCATTATGTTATTAGGTAATGTTCCTAAGCCCCAAAGACACTATACCTCTCGATATTTTATATTGTATGAAGTGACGGTTTAATGTAATAAATCATGTTTAAGTGTTTAATAAAGGGAATGATTGTCATAGTTAGTAACAGAGGATATGTTTAGTTAATTTTGGTATTAGGATTAGAAAAACCTAGTAAAGACTTAGAGACAAGACTATGTATAATAAAAACATCCCTATCTTTTGGTGATATTTGTGTAATTGGTTTATCAAAAAATACATCCATGTCTGGATACGAGTAGGTTGAGGCGGCTATGGCATAAATGCATCCTAGGGGTAAAAACCGAAAACGCCACTTTGAGATAGACTCGAATGGGAACTGGTGCACGAAAATGGTCCTTACTACACTCATGGTGATGACACTCCCGAGGGATATTCTTTGGTAAACTCATAAGCTCTGTATGAACAATTATTAAGGGACTGAAAAAATAATTCCTTAAGAATATATGATAGAAAGTAGATATTGGATAATATAGACTGAAGCCAATAGATTCACAAGTTAAGGAAATATATTCTATTTATAAGTCATTAGTTTTTTCCTTTGATTACACTTTTTTTGTTACCCCTAACTTTTTTTTTATTCCATCCAATAGCAGATAATAGGAGTACATGAGCTAACAAATGATGTGAAGATCAATGTGATGACTGTGGTAATGAGATTCCCAATCAAATGAGAGAAGAAATCATGAAATTTTTCACGCCTCCCTCTCAATTAACTCTAGATTTGAATATAAAGACGGGTAAAGAGGAACTTTCAACCCCCCTAAGAAAGAATAGGTTGCTATCGAGAGATTCATGAGACAAAGGCCTCTAACTTTTAATGGATCATCTGATTCCTCAATCACTGAAAAATGGATCAACTCCATTGAAATGATCTTCTCCATCCTTAAATGTTATGAACAAGATATGGTTCTCCTAGCTTCTTATCATTTCAAGGGTGAAACTGATCAATGGTGGAAGTTGATAAAAAATACGAAGCCTGAGGAGGAAATCCTGGCATTGAAATTGAAGGATTTCTAGAATATGTTTTTCGATAAATATTTCTCGAACACCACCAGCATAAGATAGAAAGGGGCATCCTTTCCCTCATAAACAAAAATGAAAAATCTATCAGATCATAAGAGGAAAACTTCACAAGGATTTCATGATACACTTCTAGATTTGGCGTTACCCTCGAATTCAATGTTGACCTCTTCTTTGGTGCCCTGAAACCGAGAATACGGAAAGCGCTGGTGATCCACAACTTCGACAGTTGTTAAGAAATTGTTTGATTTTCCCTCATGGTCAAAACGGAGATCGAAGAATCTCAGGGGTATGATGGGGATACGAAGCATAAGGTGTACTTAAATACTAGTGGTCCGATGGATAAATCCAACGGTACTAAGAATATCCAGCACCCCACATTCCAAAGGTGTAGAAATAAGAACCCTAGAAATTTCCATAAGGGGACGAGGAAATGATTTAGGAATGGAAGAGAAGGGAACCTGGCTATTAACTATCGGCAAGAAAAACATACATCTGGAATAGAGGAGAGGAATTCTCTATTCGAACCTCAACGCATCATTCATTTCTATAACTGCTGAGAACCAGGGAATCTTGCAAATCAGTGCCCTAAGCAATGGGTTTTTAGAGGCAACAAAAAACCAAAGAGGTAGCAACAGGGATCTTTTTCCATCACTGCTACTGATATGAACCCCTACAAAGAAGTGGTTATATGTACACTAGTTATTCATTCAAGAATAGTGAATGTACATTTTGATTCTGGTTCTATGCATTATTTTATATCCCAAAATTTTAGTAGAACAATCCCAGCACAACCACTAATCATGGAATTGAAGATGTAGGTGAGTATGAAAAATGGGGAAATCATTGCATCCCATGAATATAACTCCTCCCCTATCATAATATGTGGATTGAACTTCTCGGAAAGCCTCATCATACTCCCTATGGTGGAATTTGATGAAATTCTTGGAATGGATTGACATTCCTTATATAAATCCAAAAGAAATTGTCGTGAGGGGGAAATCACTATCCATGTGGAGAATCAACCCCCGATTCATTTCAAGTGAAAGGAGGGAGATTAATCATTTTTAGCTCTATCATATCAAGTGTGGATATTACTTCCCTTTGAGAACACATATCTAGCAAAGATGATTGAGTCTAAGGAGACAACCATCTTTGAATACATGCCTATTGTGAGGGAATTCATTGAAGTGTTTCCTGATGAATATCATGGTCTTCCTCCTAGAAGAGATACTGAATTCTCAATTGATCTTATACCTAGAGAATTGCTAATATCCAAGAATATATATAGAATGGTTGTTCTGGATCATGAGGATCCGAAGAAACAAATACAGTAGAATTTGGATAAAGGGTTTATACACCCTATTGCTTCACTATGGGGTGCACCAGTCTGCTTCTTCAAGAAGAAAGATGGGTCAACGCAACTTTGCATTGATTATATTGAGCTTAACAAAATCACAATAAAGAAAATGTATCCTCTCCCATGCATTGAGGACATGCTTTATCAGCTGTGTGGAGCACAATACTTCTCCAAGGTAGATTTTTGGTCAAAATATTATCATGTTAGGGTGAAGAAGGAAGACATCCCCACGAATGCTTTTTGTACAAGATACAAGCACTATGAATTCATAGTAATTCCTTTTGGACTCACTAATACTCAAGTAATATTCATGGACTTTATGAATAGTCTCCTTAGAGATTACATCAAAAAATTTCCGGTAGTCTTTATAGATGATAATTTAATATACTCCCAAACCAAGGAGGATCATGAGGAGCATCTAAGAACTGTACTAGAGACCTTACTAAAGGATAAGCTCCATGAAATGTACATCAAGTGTGAGTTCTGGTAGATAGAATTATCATTATTGGGCCATATCATTCCAAGAAGTGGGATATCGGTGGATCTCTCGAAGACAGATGCAATAGAGGGATGGTCGAGGCTAACATCGGTAACAGATATTCGTGGGGTTAGCTGGATATTAATGATTATTTGTGAGAAATTTATCATGATTGTCCAACCATCTTACAAAGATAACGCAGAATTGAATAAATTTTTCATGGAGTGTTGAATGCGGATAATGATTCAAGGAGTTGAAAAGGAGGATTATCACTGTGTCCATGCTCACTTTACCCACAAGTGGAGAACTTTTTGGTGTATTCAGTGATGATTCAAAGAAAGGATTGGTACATGTGTTGATGAAAAATTACATTCATTTCCTATGCTTCAAGGAAATTGAATTTTCATGAGAAGAATTATCCAACACATGATCTGGAGTTTCCTTCGGTGATCTTCTCTTTAAAAATTTGGTGGTATTATTACTTTGGGGAGAAGTGTGAAATATAGATAGACCACAAAAGCCTCAAGTATATATTCACATAGAAAGGGTTGAAAATGCACCAACGAATATGGTTAGAGCTAATCAAATACTATGACTACTCAATCCATTACCACCCTGATAAAGAGAACAAGGTGGAATATGTTCTATGTAGAAAGGACCCAACAATTCTATCATTGATGAGAATTGATAAGAATCCAATATTATTAGATTTGTTGAATATGGACATGGGAATCATAAGGAATAAAACACCATCAATCCTTTCACAGATGATTTATCAACTGTCTCTTTTGGAAAGTTTAATGGATGCTCAAAAGGATGATGTGGGAATTCAAAAAATGTGGAAGTTATCAGAAATGGGAAATCCTTGGAGTTCAATGTTAATGAAGAAGGAATTGTGAGATATGGGGAAAGACTATGTGTTCCATCATGTACGGAGCTGGAGAAAGAACTATTGTATGATGAACATAGTTCAAATTTCTCTATTCACCCAGTAAACATAAAGATGTATCGAGATCTCTGAGAGAATTATTGGTGGGAAAACATGAAGAAGGTGTTTTTTGAATATACATCAAAGTGCCTGGTGTGTCAGTAAGTGAAGGATATGAGAAATATTTCTAAGGGGATGATGTAACCATTACCCATACCAACATGGAAATGTGAGAACATCATAGTGGACTTTGTCACCGGACTTCTGAGGACATCCAAAGGCAACAACACAATCTGGGTTGTTGTGGATCATCTTAAAATGTCTGCACACTTCATTGAAATTCGAGAGGTTTTATCACTAGATCAACTAGCACATATATATTTCACGGATGTAATATGGATACATGAAGCACCACTATATATTGTATTTAATCGAGATCCATGATTCAGCTTTTTGTCTTGTAAGAGTCTTTAACATGATCTGTATACTGATTTGAACTCCAGTGCAACTTATCATCTTCAAACTGATGGCCAATCTGAGAAGACTATCCAAACACATGACGACATGCTGAGAGCCTTCTCAATGTACTAAAAGGATGATAGGATCAATATATTCCTCTGGTTGAGTTCTCTTATAATAATAGTTTCCATTCGAGCATCCAAATAGCACCATATGAAGCCCTTAATGGGAAAAGGTGCCGAAAACCGGTGTGTTGGGATGAAGTCAGAGAGCATAAGCTGCTAGGACTATAAATGGTTGAAGAAATGGTGGAGAAATTGAAAACCATTCTGCAGCATATCAAGACAGCCAAGATTCGATAGAAGAGTTATGTCGATAACCGTCGACGTGACCTTGTGTTTGAAGTCAGATACATGTTATTTCTACGTATATCTCCATGGGATTAGTTCATGAGGTTTGGAAAGAAAGGGAAGTTAATTCATAGGTACATCGGCCTTTTTTAGTTTCTTGAGCCTGTTGGGGTTGTGGCCTATCGACTGGCACTTCCACCTACCATGGCCAATGTAAATGATGTCTTTCATGTATTCCTCTTGAAGAAGTACATACCATAACCTTCACATGTACTCTTTTCAGATGTACTAGAGTAATAATATGAACATTCTTATGAGGATCAACCCGTGAAAATATTAGATCGTATAGAAACATTTCTACAAAATAAGACAATTCCCCTCGTCATGGTGTTGTGGAAAAACCAAAAGTTTGAAGAAGCATCAGGTTAATCAGAGGAAGTGATGAAGCAGATTTACCCACATCTGTTTTAGTGTGGGAAAAGGAAATTTCAAGGGTGAAATTTCTTAAGGGGGAAGATTATAACGACCCAAACATTCATTAATGGAAATTCCCCTTGATCTAATTAAATGTCCCATTATTTAAAATGTTTATAAAAAATGAGAAATTATTTGGTTTTATGTTATGAATTTTAAAACACTTTTAAGAATTGTGACCATTGATAATATAGTCGTTGAATAGTGAACACATGATTTGTATAAATATAGGGCTTTAACAAATCCAACTTACTCAGAAAAAAAGATGTTATGGCCTCATATAGTATACTTTCACCATACAAAACCCATTTGGTAGAGCTCAGAAATGCAGTGGACTCTTTGTGATTCACT